>OV651817.1:55881444-55913944 GCA_927349885.1 Psylliodes chrysocephalus
TCTTGGAGAATATGCACATCAACCTCTTGCAACTACTGGGTGGCCAGTATATAACGGACTGATTTAAATAGCGCGCCATTTTTGATGAACGCGTTTTCGTGTGTGGCGCTTTAGTAGTTATTTAAAGCACATCATCATGGAACGCTACAGGATCTTACAACGCGTTCGTATTGTTAAAACGTTTTATTTAAATAATGGGTCGATGATTGGCACCATACGGAATCTACGACAAGAGTTTGGTCGAAACAAAATTATCGTATCTGGGCATTAGAAAACACGTGAGTCATACATTAACGACCACTCAACAAGTTAAATATTGATGTTTTGTACAATTTTATTGAAACTTGAGATTGTGCGACGAACAATTTCTAGACTAATTTTGTATTAACGCAGTTATCCATGTAGTTGCCAAACTATTATGGGAAAAAAAAAACAGTTCTCTATCCTTATAATATAGAATTGACTTAACATAAAATTGTTAAAATATGGTACAATAAAGTTACAGCAGATGGGAGAAAATGGAAGTAGAATTATACCACTAGGGAATTAGACCTTGGAGTGTTTTGGTAAGAAACAAATTAAAAAAAGATATAGAGTTTACACCAGTAACAAATATAATTTTTAAAATAAAAGACTAAGAAGCAAGTACAGAAAGATAACCATTATTAATGTTCATTGCCCTAGAGATAAAGAGTAAGAAGAAAAAAATATGTCAAAATATTGGTAGGAGATTTTAATGCAAACATTGGAAAAGAAACAATATATAAATCGGCTATTGGAGGACATAGAAACTTAATCAAAGTAATGGAAATGGGAAAAAACTAATAGAATTTGCAACAGAAAAGGAAGAGCTACTACTTACTTTTAACATCCAGAAATATATAGAGGAACATGGACCTGTCCTGATAGAAAAACATGCAACCAAATAGACTTTTTAGCCATTGAAAGTAAACACGTAAGATATGTACTAGATGCAAAAAGTTATTGAGAAGCTGATATAGATACAGACTACATACAAGTACGAGCCAAATTAAAATACAGTAAACCACCAAAATAAGAAAAAAAAGTAAAAAAAAATAGAATAATGTATTCAATGGAAAATCTAAAGGAATAAGATAATAAAACTGGATTTTAAAAACAGATTATTAGCAATATTAGTGAAATAAATGAAAGCACGATAGAAGAAAAATGGAGCTAAACATAATTCATAAAGGTGCAGAACTATAAAGTCAAGACAGGCAAACCGACGAAGCCCTGGTTTGATGACGAATGTAAAGAAATTATTTAAGAAAGAGAAACAGCAAAAATAAAAATGTTATGTCGAATACAAACGAAAATGGAATAGAACTATAGAACATTTGAATAAAAAATTTAAAAAAATATGCAGAAAAAAGAATCTATAGAAAAACAAATCCAGCAAATAAACAATACGTATGTAAAATAAATAGACTAGAAAATATTACCAACATAAGTGTCAAAAGAATAAATTGATCTTCTGTAAAGATAAAAAAGGCCAGTTAGTGGAAGGAATACAAGATAGTACTTAAAAGAAGTCTTTGAAATAGAAGAAAATAATGTACTTGAAATATAAGTTGAAAATAATTTAGGAATAAAAAATCAAGATAAATTACCAACAATAGAAGAGATGAAAGAAATATTAAGGATGTTTAAAAATAGTAAGGCAGCAGAAGAAAATGGGAAAACAGTGGAAATGTTGAAAATTGAGAATATGAACAGGAAAATAACGTTTACAACGTAATAAAGGCAGTAAATGAAGAAAAAATATGTCTGTATGATAGAAAAAAATTATTAATTTATCTCGTACATAAAAAAAGAAGATCTATTTCATTGTGCAAATTATAGAGATATAACTGTGATGGACACTGTGTATATAAAGGGACAATAATAATATGGTTTTGGGAATTTATATTAAAACAAAAAATATATAATAGTACGGATAAAAACTTATCTTTCTGTATGTTTTTCATCGATTTTAAACAAGCTTATGATATGATAAAACGAGAAACATTATATAGGGCGATGAAATAATTAGGAATTCAGAAATGCCTTATAGGATTAGTAAAAATGACCCTCCCTGGAACATATTATAAAGTTCTTGTAAACATCAGAAAAATTTAAAGTTGATGAAGGACTGAGATAGTGAGATCCGCTATCAACTACATTGTTTAACATAATTTTAGACTCTCCAGTAAGACAAATTGTAATTTAAATAAAAGGTACGATATATATTCAGAAAAGTCAATTGAGGGCCTGCGCAGATGATTTGTTAAGAACAAGAGAAAATACAGAAATAACAAAGAATAAATTATAGAAAGGTGCAAAAGAAATGGGGTCAATATGATGATTTAATCATAATTATGATGTTCGATAACCCATTTTCAGCTCATCATGATCAACAAATTCATGAAAAATATGACGCGGAACGTTTATTTGCTATCAAGGTATATTTGATTTAGCTTGATTCTATCCTAGATACGCAAAGGATAGTATTCTTTTAGACGTTTATTTCGACTAGTATAGAGGCGTTAACGAAAAGAGTTAACAAACAGCGCAAATTCTCCAATTGGTTTACTTACATACATATACTTTATGCTTTAAATCTAATAGAATAAGTGACTAGTATAGATTCCACCCGTGAGCTAACAAAACAGTGTTAGTTTACCAGCTGGTAAACTTACTAATAAATTTTACCATCAGGTTTTCTTAGATTTGTGTGCATAATTTACCCAATATGGTACGTACCTGTCTATTTCTAAAATAGACAGTATTTATAATTTTTACTGAAATGACCCAAATTCGCCCATCAGAAAAGTTATGTTAACCTAACTGTCTTTCGGGGTGAATGCCTGAAGGCCAGGTGGTTTATTGGGTTACATTTATAATATTTTTAAGCAAATGTTAGCCCTCATTTAAAACAAAACCACTGTGGTAACTCAAAGAAAGTTACATAAGCCTTTTCGACTCACGATTAAAAATACAGACATTTGATTCGTCCAATCTATATATTATGTACTAATTTTATCCAGCGTTGATGTTGAGTACGTCGCGTTGAGCGTTGCCTTAAGTTGGGGCGCCTAGCGTTGCGGCGGAGAGGAAGGTATTTATTGTAGTACTACATCGGTACGAATGTTAAATAGAAAATACTGGCTTGTACATCTAATATTAGAGACCCCGCAAACAGAAATATTGTTTTTATTTATTAAAAATCACATATAAGATTTTTTTCAAATCTACAAGTAGTTGGTTTCACATTTGGGGTCCGGGGATAGTCTTAATATTTCGTAAGAGGATTTTTGAGATTTGTTTCAGAATTTTAAAATTTATTTAAAGATTTACATTATCTAAAAGTTGTTTTGTTAAAACTTTCGTTTAATAAATTACGAAGGTACCTGGGTGAGGTAGGTTACACTGTGGACCATATTTTATAGCAGTGTTTAACTCTTATAGAGATGCGTTGCTAGATTTTTCAAGGCCTTATGGCTTATTTCATTCGACAAACCCGAAACAATGATTTTTTGAAATAGGAGACACTGTTTCTACCTTCTCAAGATACAATAGATGCACAAATAATATTCCAGTAGGTATTTCAGCAATAAGAGATGGACCTAAGTTAATAACGACAAAAAAATACACTCACCTTCAAAAACTTCTTTAGTAGGTACCTACTAGATTTCATGAATTTTATAAAAAATTGGCTCATGGTAACAACGAATCAGAAGATTAAGTTATTCTTTTAAGTTAATAGAAATTGTAGTAGGCTAATCTTATGTACAACTTATATTTTCTTCTGTCTATAAAATTGCCAAAGAAATTTTGAAATAATGTGAGTACCTGTTATAGATACTATTATTATTCTAAGTGCCTATTAGAAATATATATATGTTCTAATCGTTAATATTCCTAATACCATTTAATTTTGTTATTAAATTAGTAACAATACTCTATTATAAATTATTGTTAATACATACCTCTATTAAGAATACCTATTGTCTAAAAAGTATGTTTTAAGTTTCATTTTTTGTTTTTAAAGTGGAAAATTAAACGACTTGAATTAACTATAGTATATTACATTACGAGTGTGGAAAGTGACATTTTTCACACGAGTGGGAAATATTGTCGCACGAGGCGTAAGCCGAGTGCGACTATCACACGAGTGTGGAAAATCACTTTTCACACAAGTGATGTACAATATTTTTCCTACGACCACAAAATAATTTCATCAAAAAATGTAAAACCAGATTATTATAATAATTAAAATGTATTTAAAAAAATAATCAACAATAATCGTATTTATTAAATTTTCATAATTTCTAAACAAATAAAAAAAAATTAAAAAAAAAATTAAAAAAAAAATAAAAAAAAAAATCTGGCACAGCCAGGATTCGATCGCGGTCGTTGGACGGTCTCAAATTGCAAAGTTGATGCTCTAACCAACTGAGCTAACAGGCCTTACGGTAATTGATTGATCTAATCGCTTATGTGTTTAACCAGAATAAAAAGCAAATATATCTTAGTTATTTTAAAATTATTTTAAAAATAATTGTTAAAGATAAATATCTAGGATCTAATTTACAATAATTTAACAATCATATCGATTTTAGTATTAATATGGACATTACATAGATCAAAATAGAAATTATGTGTTTGACATTTTCTGACAGCTACTGCGGAAAGTAGCATATTCTCACTTGGGTGGAAAGTAAATTCTTATTCATACGCGTGTGATATAGGGCACTTTCCATAGGTCTATATAGTGTGATATGTGTCACTTTCATAAGTGGTCGTAGGAAAAATTTATTCCTAATAAATTATTAATTAATAAAGTATACATTGCCTTTAATACGTATTTCAAAAATTTAAATGCGCCTCCTGCAAAATCAAGTTTTTGGTCTTGGCATAGTTTGGTTCTGAGGTACACATTTATTTTCTACCATACAAATGTGTTGGTATTTTGTTAAAAGTTTTACGTCAAATTTAAATTACATTTTGCGATAAGGTATGTAATAGATAAATAGCTCGATATGTAACTATATGACGGAATCCAGTAACATGTTCACACGAAACAGCATAATATAGAATAATTTTGTGCATAATTCTCACAAACACGCTCATTCCCATCATTCCGCGTAATTATGTGGCACACATTTCTCACACAAAGCCATATTTTTCCAAGGGTTGAAAGTAGGACTCAATTCTCTACGTAATTAAGGTTAGAAGCAGCCCTGTGCAAGATATACGCCACTATTGCTAATTATTTCCTCTTTGAAATGCCGCTCGAAATGTTTTATTAGTCGTCGCTAGAGAACTTCTCCGGGATTGATCCAACTTGGAAACTTGAGTTTTAGAATTACAGTCTAAAGCAGATCTTAACTAGCATAGTGGGGAAATGAATCGTCTACTTCGGACATAATCGTCTTAGGACGGTCAATTTCCTAAACTAATTTACTTTAATTAAATCTAAATAAAAGAGAGACACTATTATACGAATTAATAAAAATTAAAAAACGAATAAATTTGAGGTTAGGTTTAGAAATGCATAAAGGAACAATTAAAACAGACTTTATTCATAATTAATTACTACTGCGACTGTTATGTTGCTGCTGTAGTTAATACCTATGTTGCGATAATAAATATTCGGCCCCGTCAAGCTCTTTAAAGTAATCATTTATTGTAACTTTAACGTCAGCAGCCCATTACAAATTTTTAGAAACCTACTAATGAATTGTATGTACAAGAAAATAGATGGAAGTTGAGCAGTGGCTGTAGTGATATATTTTTGCGATACAAACAATTAAATAAAGTCTTTCCAGCACATGAAGAACTATTCGTCGTAGATACATCAATCAATTTTAAAATAATAGACTTAAGATTACCTTTAGTTTTAAAGCTGCTCTTTGACTTAGGTGTTACATGTTTTAAATTCTTGTAATATTTATAATTATCTATATTTTACTTTGCCTGCTAATTTTGTCGTATACAATTTGTCGTTTAAAATATAAGTGACATGATGCTGATAAACTTTTTGACCACTTTTTAAAATATGTCGCTTTTATCAAATGGCAAAAAGAGAATAAGACTTAGTCCAGATAGACAAAAAATTACTTCATTCCGCGCTCCTTCACCTTCCCCCCTCTCTTTCTTTGCCACGCCTTAACGGTAAGGGATGAAAAAAAAACTAATTATGGGCCAGTGGAACAATTTCAAACCGCCCAACTCTCCCCCCTACTTTGTCCGCCACTCCAAAGGAGGTCGGTATTTAGAACCGTTAGACTTATAATAATAATAATAATAATAATAAAATAATATAAGGTATATTACACAAGAATTACATTAATCATTTATTCTAAATACATATAAGTGTAAGTAACCTAGTAAATCCACTAAGGCTAAGCCAGCACGTGGATTTGCCATTGACACTTTTTTTTTTCTTATATACCTATTCAATTACATTTATATTTATAAAATTTCAATAAAATGATGAAAATAATAGTTATTGAAACAGATATATTGAATCATATTAAAAAAGAATAATTATAAAATAATAATAATAAAAATAATTATAATCGATTAAAAACATTGAAATTACAGGATAAATATATAAAAATTAAATATTAAAAACTAAATACATTTATTTAAATGAATATCACAATTTTTTATACTAAGAACTGCATAGGATCGACTACGGCGTGAACTTCATGCCTATTCATTTGCAACATGTGTCTTTTTATTTTATTTTTAAAAATATTGACGGATTTTGTTTCTCTTATATGTACCGGCAGATAATTAAATAGTCTAGAAGAGTTATGTACAAATCCCCTTTGGCTTATTGTTTTTGAAAAGTAGTCTACATGAACGAGATTATTAGTATTTGCCCTAGTTTTATATTGATGGTCTATATATTTGAGTTCATTTTTATTTTTATAGGTTTCGATACACATTTTTAAAAAATAAAGTTGCCGTATATCTAGAAAACCAGATTCCTTAAATAAATTATCCGAGGAGTACACTCGAGGCTTACCTAAAATAATTTTAATAAGGAGAAAAAGCCACAAAATATGAAAATCTTGCCATAGAAATAAAATGTGTTTGGGGCATGAAGAGAGTACAAATAATCCCAATAGTAGTTTTGGTTACAGTAATTGTCCCCATAAACCCTCCAAAACAACTAGAAAAATTAAATATACCTCCTATTATACCACATCTGCAAAAAGCAGCCATCCTACAGACCTACCATATGGTGAGGAAATTTTTGAACGTGTTGGAATAAGATGAGTTTTTTCTTCAACAATGTCTATTGCAACCAGCAAATAGCCGAGGCAAGTCAAATAATAAAAACTGAGCTTGTTCGGGGAAAGGAACGGCTATTATTATTATTTGCCGTGGCGCTCCGGGGCGACTTAAAGATGATTGATGGCGCCATTTGACTTACAGGTGAGAAAAACCCGAAAAACCTCACCTACCATCATCGAAAACGATAACGCATGGCGACTTTCATATTCTGGATGTCATATCATCAGAAATTACATTTCTGCTAATACGGTATCCGTCAAATCCTATAGAGAACCAATAAATAAATGTACATGGTCTTCAGTAGGATTTAAAACCAGTGTTTCGTTTACCACAACATTGGTTCGCAAATAAATGCGGCGCCATAGACACTACGCTATCGTAGTCGATGTAAGTTTGCAGTGACCAATAAAATGGAGTTAATGGCGGTAAAAATTATTTTAATTCTATAGGTTTGTAGAAGGGTTTCGCACTCCTTATATTTTACATCTGGTTTGATTGCCTCATAACGTTTGTTTGTAGAAGCCTTAATTACTAAGTTATAGGCCTCTTATGGAAGGTCATACTGAGAAATACAATAAAAATTTTCTATTGACCACGAATTTTTTGTGTTATTTTACAACTCCATATATGATCGATATTACAAAGAAATAATTGTTAATGTGTGTTTTAGAATCAATAGAATATTTTTTACTTTGACCTTCCTTCAGGAGCCTATAACTCAGGCTTTCACAAATACTAAGTGTAAAAAAAAATCATAGTAGATGAAGGGTTCCAGATGGGTTCTCGTTTTAACTGAATTTCATTGTCTTAAAAAGTAGGGGAGGGGGGGCGCAAAAGGGAGCGGAATCCTACAAAAAACCTATAGAATCAAAGCTTATAATGTTATCCAGTAGTTGAACGTTTTAAAAAACATTAAATTTACCCTGACGTATTAATGTAACTTAAATACCTGATCAAGTTTTATAACACATAAACATTCTTATCTACTATAGTGAACCCACTTATGCTTTATAAAATATGTTAATGGTATTGTGCGAAGCCGATCCTGTTTTCTAAGCGACATAAAGTCTAGCATTGGCATTCGCTGCTGTCTACCACGAAGACTCGAGACATTGCTAATGGAATTTTTGCTGTATTACAGTCTGACGCGTAGAGCTTTTAGTCAGAGTTGGTTTTTTCTAGACTGTTTTGTTTTTGTAAAGGTAAATAGCGCGAGTTTGTCGCTAGACGTTAATTTTCAATATAAGTGTTGTATAGTTAAGATAAATTATAGTAAGTGCCTAAGTAATAAATAAATAAATAAATAAGTACGTTATAAATAAGTCGTAAATAAACTGTTTTTAATATACTACTTCTACTTAAGTTGGAACCATATGGAAAACATTTTTATTATTGATTTTAGGAAAAAAAGTTATTCTTGATAAAAAGTCCTGCATGACCCAAAACTTAAAATACAGTCATTAGATATCAAATTTTTCAAGCCGTATACGAGGTTTGTCAAAAAATATGAATTGTGCTCAAGAGTAAAGTACGTTTATTTTTTTACAAAATCGAAAATTTTCATTAAGAAATTTGCTAAATTCTTCACAAACATCAGAAAAAGGAAAGCGTATCATGTTTATAGTAGCTAACGTAATTTATAACGTTTTCAGATATTTACAATCAATGTATAAAGCAGGGATGTTGCGGATGCTGATTTTTTCACATCCGCGGATGTGAAAGCGGATGCGGATTTTTGAAGGCTCACATCCGCGGATGCGGATGCGGATGCGGATGCGGATGCGGATGCGGATGCGGATGCGGATGCGGATGCGGATGCGGATGCGGATGCGGATGCGGATGCGGATGCGGATGCGGATGCGGATGCGGATGCGGATGCGGATGCGGATGCGGATGCGGATGTTTAAGATCCTATATAAAAATAGAATACGAAAACGAATGAAGAATTAAAATAAAACAATGATAAAGTATTTATTAAAATTTTTATTAATGAAAATTAGTAATATGTTATGTATGTAATGTATGTATTCTATGTATAATGCTCCTATTTTTTTTAACTTCACTTACTAATTTTCATATTAGTAAATGAAGTCAAAAATAGGAGCATTATACTTAATAAAGAGTAATATTGCCGCCTTTTCTGATTCAAAGCGTTTACGCAGAGGTTCGTAAATTAAACCCGCGCTACTAAATAATTGTTCGCTAGGAACACTGCCTGGTGGAGTGGATAAAAATGCTCGTGCTATCGGTGATAATATCTTGAATTCGTCTCGATGAACACTCCACCATTTAAGAGGATGTTCATTTATATTGACTCTTTTTTAAGTGCGGTAAGAAAGTAATTCCTTTTTGGGTACAGCTTCAGGGCTACCTTTTTCTGGTATTTCTTGACTCTCATCTTCACTTGACGAGTCTAACATCATAGCAAGGTCGTTTTTTAAGCTTGGCTTTCTGACGAAACTTGATGGTCCTGGTCCTAGTTGCTCCATATTCTTTTCCGTGGAATCAGTCATTCTCATTCTTTTAGTCCCTTCGGCATTGGCAGTAAGAAAACCGAAAACGTTATTCTCAGTATTTGTCATCCTCAAAATGTCGTCTTTAATCTTTTCCTCGGTCACCGGTGTAAAAAATGTGTGCTTATAGCGAGGATCTAAGTAGGTGGCGCTGATATATAAATTGTTCTCTCCCAAGCTGGAAAACTTTATTGAAAGTTCATTTCTCAGAGTCGTGATGGCCTGTCGAATCGGATCAAACTCTTGTGATCTTGTTAAATAGTCATCAATTTTTTTTCAAGCATTTGAATTATTGGAATCACAGATGAAATAAGGGCGTGAGAGCTGCTTAGTTCTCGTGTGGCTTCCTCAAAAGGTCTCAGTAATTGAATTAAACTTTCAATGATTTTCCATTCTTCTGGCAAAATAGGATTAATCTCATTATCATTGATGTAAAGACCTTAGGGCATCCTTTGTCTTTGAAAAACGCCCCAACATGTAAAATGTACTGTTTCATCGCGTTACACAATCTTGGAATACTCTGAGATGAGGTTGATTCAGTCTGTCCTGAATTTCTTGCAGTTGATTCTGATCAATGGTAGAATGATTGAAATGAGTCGAAATTTTCTTACATTTTTGTTTGAGTATTTTTATGTTTTCTTGTAAACCTAAACAACTGCGGATAGCAAGTTGAATTTTGTGAACAGTACAATCTATGTCATTCAATGCTGCTAATCGCACGGCTCGTTTCATATTAGATCCTTCATCTCTGATTAAGCAATGCACTTGTTCTTTTTTAATATTCCATTCAGAAAGCATCGTGTTAAATTTTTCGGAAATTATGTCACCAGTGTGACGGCCGTCGAATGTCTCGCATTTCAATATAATCGATGATCTATCAAAGTTTTCTGCCATCCCATGGCAAGTCAAGCTAAGCAAAGAAGCATTTGAGCTTGGATCCGACCAAATGTCAGACGTAAACGACATGTAATCATATTTTTCGATTAATTCTTTAACTTTTTGAGCAACTTTGCCATATAATTCCTTGCATACAAAATCAGTAAAAAAATTGCGTCCCCTAAAATTATATCTTGGTGCTAATTCTTGTATCAACCTGCGAAAACCCAGCCCTTCAACAAAGTTAAACGGTAAATTTTGAAGTGCAATCATTTCTCCAATGAGTTTATCATTTTTTTTCGAATTTGAATTATGAATGTCCAACTTCTTTTATTTAAGAATCATTTCTTCTAACGAGAGTTGTTTCTTTGCTTCTTGCAGAGGGGTGGTAACTTTATCTGGAAAAAATACATACTTATATAAATTAAAATTTTTTGAATTAAAAATCTATCTAGGTACCTAGAAGAAACGAACAACCAAGGGACGTGTTTAATTTTCGAAATTAAAAAAGAACACGTACTAGTTATATTTTTGAAAATATCAAAATCTATCTAAGAGAAAAAAATTGCCCAACCTACATTATATTGCAAAAAAATAAAAATTAGATATAACACAATATTGCCAAACGGGCCAGATTTCGTACTTCGTGTTGGTGGTGACATTGTTAATTAACTTGTAAGATAATCTATCAATAATGGGAACCCTCTGTAAAAATACAGAATATTGTTATAAAACGATAAACTTTTAAGTGTAAAGGTTAAAGAAAAGGTCCTTTATTTCTCACAAGTCTCACAAGTGGTTGACTTGTGAGAAATAAAGGACCTTTTCTTTAACCTTTACACTTAATCCCTACTACTCACATATGGCTACCCTCACTCCAGATAAACTTTTAATTATTACTGACCAAGAAAGTTCAAATGGAACGAAAAAAAAATTACATGATAATTGTCAATGTCATGTCAATTTGAGAGATGACCCTCTAGCATCAAGAATCAAGACGGCTACAACTAACGAAATGCTAAAAAGAGACAGCACTACCTACCTATATATTTATGATAAAATAATGATTATGATAAATTTCTAGACTAATCATTTGCTAAAAAAGCGAAATATGTAAATTCGTTTACAATGTCATATGGGGCAGTCCAACGAACTGGCAATTAGATTGTTTCCCCTGCAGACGCCATATTGAATGTATCTCTTCTTTGTCTAAAATAAATGGACGCGGGACATTATTTTGACTTTTCAGCTAATGATCTCGTTTCCCGCTTTATTTTAAATTCAAAATGACATATGACGCTGCAGGAGAAACAATCGTTTTGACAATTTGTTGGATTGCCTCATTAAAAGAAAATATTGAACTGATCTTGATAAAATTTCTCTAAGACTTTTAAATAGATAATGAATTACCTAAATCTGTCTACAAGTCACGGATTTATGTGGCAGCAGCAAACAATAATACTGAGTGAAAATATCGCCTAAACCACAACCTAACCAAACAACGCCTCAAGGAAAAACTAATTAATTAAAATTGTATATAATGAAACTTACCTGCATCAGATTGTGTCTTCTGTAATTGGTTCTCTTTACTCATGCTCTCAAATATGGAAAATTCTTCTGGGTGCATTGATTTTAAATGATTTTTTAAAGATAAGGTGGTTCGGCCCTTGCGAGAGTAGCTTTTATGGCATATTTTACAATGAGCCTTTTCATGGTCCTCTATTTTTGGTTCAAAATAATTCCATATATTACTCGTACTTCGTGTTGGTGGTGACATTGTTAACTAACTTGTAAGGTAATCTATCAATAATGGGAACCCTCTGTAAAAATACAGAATATTGTTATAAAACGATAAACTTTACCTACAATAATAGGTATTACCGGTATAACATAATGGCATTTACCTGGCGATTTTAATTTATTAAGCTGGACTAAGACTAATATAAAGATTTCCCAATAAACAATTATTCACACACAATGATCACTATCACAATAACACTCAAAATATCATTCTATCTATTTGATAAGTAATCCACAAATAGCGCAAACACGTAATGATTTATATGTATACAAGAAACAACTGATACACCACATCCCACAGCAAACGTGTCGTGCGAACGGCGCGCGTCAATCGCCGGCTCCGCCCAATTTTTTTCTTGCCGCAACTCGCCATTTGTATTACATTCGCATCCGGATGAACATCCGCATTGATTATTGCGGATGCAGATGTTGGAATCTATGCGGAAGATCCGCATTTGCGGATGCGGATGCAAATATTCGCAACATCCCTTGTATAGAGTGTAGAGTTTATAAAAAATAAGAAAATCTGTTTTTCAGATAGATCGGTGTAATTGCATATTTGAATGTAATATTCAATTCTAATCAACTTTTCTTAATGAAAATTTTCGATTTTGTCAAAAATAAACGTACTTTACTCTTGAGCAAAATTCATATTTTTTTAAAAA
Organism: Psylliodes chrysocephalus; assembly: GCA_927349885.1. Classification (NCBI taxonomy): domain Eukaryota; kingdom Metazoa; phylum Arthropoda; class Insecta; order Coleoptera; family Chrysomelidae; genus Psylliodes; species Psylliodes chrysocephalus. Next base: position 55,894,610 of record OV651817.1, read on the forward strand.
CCTCGTATACGGCTTGAAAAATTTGATATGTGATGACTGTATTTTAGGTTTTGGGTCATGCAGGACTTTTTATCAAGAATAACTTTTTTTCCTAAAATCAATAATAAAAATGTTTTCCATATGGTTCCAACTTAAGTAGATACACAGTATAAAGTATTTTTAAATTAAACAATTGTTGCAATACATAATGAGAATAAAGTCAAGGAAATATTGTTATAAAAAGAAATAAGGTAATTAACACTAACTAGGTATCAATGCGGCAATAGCCCTTCCTAATTAGAGAAATACCGCAGTACAAATTAAGCCAGGTTGAGGTTGATGTAACTAACTGCTTTTCTAATATATCTGTTCAAAGTGGGATCGTTAGCTTGTAGTTGCCTTGTTTCGCATTTGCTATCGACTACACTTCATTACATTGGCCATATACGACTATAAAATGTACATTCGAGTCATATTCGAAAACGTTTATTTTTTTTTCTATGGCAATAATACAAAACTACACTTTATTAACTATAACTGATTCCATGATTTAAAAATTCTGACAAAACAAAGTAATAATATCTGTATCTAGTACTTATTTGTTAACACAAAGTAGTTATTTACTAATAATTTTAATAAATTCATGTGAGACATGAAATTATCCACAGAAAAGCAGTCATTTTAATATTATAAATTATAGAAGACAAATAACTATGACAATATGGGCATGGATTTAAAATATACATTATAATATGCTATAAATTCACAGTGAGGTGCAAGGTAATGAAATTGTTAAGGTTGCTAAAAAGGCCTGCAAGATAGATGATGTTGACAACTTGGTAATGTTAAACGATATAAAACATTTACAAAAAGAATATTAATCTACGAATGAAGGTAAATATAAAGTGCTTATTGTGAAACATATAGTAACTTTATAAATAAATTCATCCTTCTCTGCTTCTTAAATCAGTTTATAATGTTGAATATAAAGTAAGTAAATCCCACTTCAGTATAATAACAAGATTATAATTAAATAATCGACGATTTATTGCCCATAAACATAAGATTGGTGTGGATTATTGTAAATAATCTATTTTTCCTTGCAAAAATCAAAACCAGCATACTGTAACCTTTAATTAAAAACAGATGAAAAAGAATATTTTGTTTTTCTGGAAAATATTACTAGGGTGTAAAGCATTAAACAGCAAATCTACAATTGACAAACTTATTAATAAAATATTCGAAACAGGAATGTTCCCTAAAGTAATTAAGACAGGAATGATCAAACCATTATATAAAGCTGGGGATGAAAGTCAAATCTCAAATTACAAAAAATTTAAAAATTCCGTTTAGCAAATTTTTTGAAAGCCAACGATATAATCAGTGACAAATTAGAAAAGGCTTTAGAAAAGGTAAGTCAATAGAAGATGCAATATAATGCACTTGATAAAAAACACTTGCTCTTTGCATATTTGTAGACCTTTCTAAAGCATTTGATACTGTTTGTCATAACAAACTATTGCAGAAGTTCTATTCTTATGGTGTAAGAGGAAACACATAATAGTTTAACTAAAAATCTGACCTCCCATAAAGTACCCCTTAGATGTTTTGACTCTGCCCAAAATCTAATCAGTTCACCGCAGGCCGGAATAAAGCTTAAGTTTAAAATTTTGTGTTTTTCTTTGTATTTGTTCTTGAGTTATCGTGTATACAGGAACATACATACACCCATACACACACACACACATACACCCATACACACACACACCCACCCACCCACCCACCCACCCACACACACACACACACACACACACACACACACACACACACACACACACACACACACACACACACACACGCACACGCACACCCACACGCACACGCACACGCACACGCACACGCACACGCACACGCACACGCACACGCACACGCACACGCACACGCACACGCTCACGCTCACGCTCACGCTCACGCTCACTCTCACGCTCACGCTCACGCTCACGCTCACGCTCACGCTCACGCTCACGCTCACGCTCACGCTCACGCTCACGCTCACGCTCACGCTCACGCTCACGCTCACGCTCACGCTCACGCTCACGCTCACGCTCACGCTCACGCTCACGCTCACGCTCACGCTCACGCTCACGCTCACGCTCACGCTCACGCTCACGCTCACGCTCACGCTCACGCTTACGCTCACGCTCACGCTCACGCTCACGCTCACGCTCACGCTCACGCTCACGCTCACGCTCACGCTCACGCTCACGCTCACGCTCACGCTCACGCTCACGCTCACCCTCACGCTCACGCTCACGCTCACGCTCACGCTCACGCTCACGCTCACGCTCACGCTCACACTCACGCTCACACTCACACTCACACTCACACTCATACTCACACTCACACACACACACACACACACACACACACACACACACACACACACACGCACGCACGCACGCACGCACGCACACATAGAGGTCATCTCGAAAATAGTTAAAATGGATTCAGGGAACCCCAAACGTAAAAATCCGTCGAAAACTCGAGGTCAAAAAAAAAATCATAATTCCTATACTTTCTTTATCTGCATACAAATAGGAAAGTAAAAAGTAAATTGTAATACAGTTCCCATAGCATGATTATAAAACAAGTAACAAAGATTATAAAACACAGCTTCCTAAATGTAATAAACCAATAGGTCAGCACAGTTGTAACTACATCAGTTCAAAATTGTATAATTATTTTCCAAACCAAATAATAGTAGTTACCGCAACAAGTGCTAGAAGATGCACTTTTACGCACGAAACTGCGTTACCCGCACGACGCACAGCGGAGTGCGGGTAAGCAGGTGAGTGCGTAAAAGTGCTTCTAGCACGTGTTACGATCAACATTTTTTCTACAAGCGCATTTATTTCTAAAATAGAGAATTAATTTGTATAATGACATTAGGTACAACATACAGTTTAAGTATACATATATTAAACCGATGTTATGTGCTGAATTGGTGTAGTGGTTAGGGTTTCGGGCTCATAACGCAAAGATCTTAGGTTCAAACCCGGGTCTCGGCGGTAAGTACACCTTGCTTTTTTTTCAATTTATATTTCTGTGCGTGCGAGTAGATACGCACTCGAAAGAGTGCGAGAAGATAATCTTCTCGCACGCTTGTAGAAAAAACAAATTATAAATGTTAGAAATTACAAAACTAAACTTAAAAACTTAATTCTAGAGACGGATCGATATTTATTTCATGATATTATAAATAATTAGAAATGAATCGAGAGTATTTAAAGTGTGTAAGTTGAGTTTTATTAATAAAACTCTGTAAAAATTAGTTTAAGCGCTTTTAGCCTATTAGGCCATCATCAGAGACTCTACAAAAGAGAGAAAAAAATGGAACTGTAACAGTATAATCAACTCGTAATATTACTAAACATTGAATAAAAAACCTTAAACACTTACTTGTCAAAAACTGTAGAAGTAGCATGAAAGTTTAACTAAATTAAAAAGGACAGCAACTGGTCCACCATAGCTTGAAGCTTGAATAATAGAAAATAAAAGAACCACTCTTAAAATGTTGTTAAATTTTAAGAAATGACGTGGGGGTTCATCCCAACAAGTAAAACTGTACAATCCAAAGCATTCAAAGGCAGAGAAACTGCTGTTCTTCAACACGAAGCTAGCTAGATTTTTCAAGTTGCTACCGTGAGGCGGAGGCAAGTTGGAACACAAAAAATTGTAGTAAGTACACGAAATTTTGGAAAACGTGACCATCTTGACAGTTGTCACAAAAGAACTGAGTGACAATTGACATTTGACAATGAAGTTGTCAAGACAATTGCCAACTTGAGAAATTAAAATGAATTTCTTGAAAAATTGTCAAAAGTTAATATTGAAAATGATAAAAGTGGGTTGGTACCACTGAACTAGCAAGAACAAGTTATGGTGAGACTTTTAAATTTTAAATAACAAAACATTACAATGATTAAATAGAATTATAAAATAAACAGTGAATGAAGGTAAAAAACTTATTTTTTATATAAAAATTATTAAAAATGGAAGGTGCCAGACCGAAAGCAACAAAATTGAGCATACCGACCCCAGCGAAACCAAAGTCGCAGACAGACCAACTTTTCCAGCTAAAAGAGGAGGAAAAACCGTCCTGACCACGAAATCAGCAATCACCGGAGAAGACAAGATTAACTCCGCTGTAAGAAGATTGATGGCGAAGCTAGCTAGGTAACTTTAGACCAACCGTTGACAATACTCTTAAAGAGAGAAGGCACTTTGCTATTGAGATGGATTTGAGTAACACATGTGACATTAGTTTTATTAAACTCTGTGTATCTCAAGGTTTTCGAGCAGATTTAATTTAAAGTTGCAATTAAAAATATTATGAAGAACAGTGACATTCTCAGAAGGAGTGAAATTGTGATTATTAAATTTAATATGATGTCCAAAAGTAGACTTTGCTGGATATCTGATGTGTTCACCAGCTCGTATGTTGAGTCTTCTCTTAGTTTTTCTTATATAAGATGTATTGCAATCGTTACAGCTTAATCTATAAATACCACTTTTGTGTAGCAACTCGATTTCATCCTTAGTATGTGATAGTTGGCTTTTAATCAAATAAACATTTATAAAGGCTTTTTTTTTGTTGCAATCTTAAAAAACTGCAGCGACACCATTGGAAATAAGGTAGTGAAAAGTACTTTAATTAATTAATTCTCTTTACCTGTTTTTAGTTTTCTGTGAGATAATCCCGATAATGATATATATAACATATAAAATTTCATGAAAAAATGCCAAACGGTTTAAGAGCAACGTTAAAAAAATTTATTTAAATTTTTATCTTATACACCCTGTAACTATTTTTGGGTGCACTTTTGTATATAGGTGAGTACGGTTTAATCGATCTATTTTTGACCCAAGAATATGTGGTATAATTTATGACCAATCTTTTTAAAACACCCTGTATATACAGCCGTATGCATAGTCTATCGCCTGCGGTTCGTTAGTGATTCATTTCGGCGGTATCAGCAGTGATCCGCTGGCGAGATGAATCTCTGGCGAATCGTTGGCGATCGACTATGCAAACAGGTGTTAGACTTTGAAATTAGGTTGCAAATAGAGAGCTCATTTTACTGAAAGTTTCGAAGTAAACAATTTGGCAAAATAATTTTGTTGTTTCTAGAAGCTTAAAAAATAATGTACTATCTTGGACATATCAAAAACGTAAACGTTTACTAGATGTTCAGGCTAGTGATTCTAGTAAGTTAGGTAGGTATATGCTATTTTATCGAGTATTTAAGCTGCACTTATGTTTGACAAGCGACAGATTGATATAGTATTGTTTATAATGCCCTAGAAAACTTACCATGAATTTGACAGCATGCAACTTGATGAAAATGAAAGCGAATCTCACTTATTTATGAAGCGATTTCAAAATTTTAAAAACAGTTGTACATAGAAAAGTAGCGACTACAAAAATGAGTAGAAAAAAATTAGAGGTGTCGTTAATAATTTTTGAGGGGATTGTTCCAGGGGGCTAGTTTTTTAGGGTGGGTCATCAAATTTTTATTTGTTTTAAAGTACACCGCCAATTATAATGGATGACTTTTGTCCGGTTCGATTATCTTGCATGATTTAGAAGTTATAGCATTGGTAAAATAATTTGGGACACCCTGTATATGCAATTAACAAAAAAATTGTTGATAAAATAGTCGCAAAGATTGGAACTGTCACGTGTATAACAAATATGACTACAACCACTAGATCGTTCAATATCAACGTCACGTGATAGCAGTTGCAGCATATTACAAAAAAAAATATGTAGAAATTATGGTGGTTACAAACAGTTTTAATGTATCCAAACTTGGGGTAGCCATGTGTGAATTAACGGATTAAAGGTGGGAAAAAGAAAAAAAAAAACAGGTCCTTTATATTTCACAAACGGCGACCGGTTTCGAAGTTTTTTTACTTCATCGTCAGACACACCTAGTGTGTAAGGGAAAAGGGGGATATGATAAGCTTTAAGTTTTAAAATTAAAAAATATTCGAATATTGATTCAATTTAAGTGAAATTAACAAAACTAATTTACTAATACTACTAATATTTATTTATTCACTCTAACAAAAATTATTAATCAAATTAATGTACTAACTGAATGAAAAACCCGAAAATGAGTAAAAGGAAGAAAAGGAAAAAAAAAAGAAAAAAAATTGTTAAAGAATATTGAAAAAAATATGTTAGAAAAATCCATCAACACCAAAATGGTAGAAGATAACGAACAGAACCATAATATCTTATCCACTAGGAATAAAACTACTAGGTTACAATCTTGGAATCATAGAGACGAACTGAACATTTCTTATTTTTTAAAAAAGCATTGATTTTTCTCAAGGATTAAAAAATATAGAAATATAAAAAAACGTCACATATTAAAATAACGATACTAAAAATATTAATGAGCCTACATTAGTCAAAAAACTGCCAAAGTTTTTAATGTTTACAAAAACAAAATGAAGACTGGCAATGAACATTGAAAACGGTTTGAAGGATTCAAATTTGAAAAATAATTTAATAGAGGTGCTGCCCTCCAGTAGTGAGTGGCTGAAACTAGTAGTTAATGATTTTAAACAATATGTATGTAATAGTAACGAAAAATCTCCACTGGAACTACAAACATTTTTTAAAAAAATGGAAATAAGACAAAAAAAATTGAAAAAATGTGGGGACATAAGACGAAAAATTTGACAAAAAATTAATAGTTTTATTTTAATAGTTATAATATTTATTTATGTAAACCCATGAACAAATTACTATAATGGGGAAAAAATTTAATTTTAGGAGGAGTTGGTACAACTGTGACAACGAAATGGCAGATCTAAGAAATTTTTAAAATTTATAATTTGACAGCACTATGGGAAATAAAGGGAAATTAAACCACGTGTAGAAAAGATTCTTGGGGAATTTAGAAATTATTAATAACGAAACGGACAATAATAATCATCGAAATAAGAAATGAAAAAATGAAGAAGAAATTAAATTGTCGTTGAACAAAAGTTGTTTTCTATTTAAAGCAATGTTGAGAAAATAGGAGAGGATACAAATTGGATATGTGTATTCAAACAACCTCTTGGAGAGGCTTTAAGATTTCTCATTATTTCTAGGTTTTTAAAGCTATTAACAGTAGATCTATTAGAGTTGTTGTGTGAGATTTTGAAATCTGTAGAAAAATCAAAGTCATGTCCTCTGTCTATCAGATGGTTGGCGGAATGACAAAAACCAGTATGGTTTTGATTCAGACATCTAGTGTGCTCCTTCAATCCTGTTTTATAATTACGAAAGGTCCAACCTACGTAGTAAGAATTGCAAATGTTACAATTTAATTTGTAGATCCCAGGTAAGTCTAAGATGTCAATTTCTTCCTTATTCCCAATAACTGCTCAGGTATAGAAATGAAACTTTAAAGTGGTCTTTGAAAAGGCTGGCTACTTTGTAAGAAATGGTACCTAGAAAGGTAAGAGATATATACTTCTAACTAGTAATTTGTTCGGGTATTGATAACCCACACATTATAATACCAGAACAAATTAATAGTAGGAAGTATGTATCAATATTTCATAATTTCTTAATTTTTGCTAATAACTTACAACTCATCAAGATGTGTCTGATGATGAAGTAAAAAAAATTTGAAACCTGTCATCGTTTGAATAAAAATTTCTTTGTGAGATATAAAGCACTTGTTTTCTTTCATTTTCCCACTTTTAACTTTTAAAGTAAGCTAATAACATTTCCAATATCCCGGATCCCTGATTTTTTTGGTTATTATGTAATGAAATATTAACGGTAAAGGCACGAGTATTCATTGTAAATATGTCCCCTCTGTATACTACCATCGATTATTTCATTATGCTTAATAGACATTTAGTAGAATAAGTCCGGTAATACCTTCTCATTTCACCGGCAATTTCCCCTTCATTTCATCCAATCTCTTTCGGCATGAAACATTTTTCTTCATTATCAGGGTATGACAATTATTCGTGTGCAGAATTGCTGACGATTTCCCAAAGGGCCATTTCAAGGCTCCATTTAAGGCCTTTATCCTTTTGACAAAACAATATTATGTCGCAGGGCCGGTCTAATCTGGCTCAAAATAATAAACGGCGAACATAGAAACACACTAAATCTTTTACAGGGAAACCATTTTACTCGCAGTATAGATAAGGATTAGGTGTTTCTTCTAACGGGTGTGTATTTAATATTGGCTGTCTATCATAATATACAGGATGTCCATAAGCTATCCTGGCTAATTAAATATATTGATGCCTATTTGTCGTTTTAACCGTCCTTACACAAAACCTTTTACCTTTTATTTTTTTAAAGTTATGACTATTAGTAATGAATTTTATGAATGTTACTGGAATACGAAAATTTCAATAGGCGTTTCTCAATATACAAAATAAAGAAGAGTAGCTTACTGTTAGAAAATTCTCAAGTTTGATGTCAAACAGTCGAAGGTTAAACAACATTTATATTAATGAAATGCACTATTCTACAAGTAGCACTAAGTATTATTAATGAAATTAGAGTATTTATAAATACGAAAGTTTTAGTTATCAATCTTTACCGGTTTTGATATTAGAGATGTTTAAATGTCCTGTTTTTAATTGGTTTTGGAATAACTCTAAATTAGTGAATTACTTTACACATCAAGAAGTACCATTCAGTTTAGTGTATCATAATAAAATTCTTTAATAATCGAAATTAATCAAATTTCTTCATTAAAAAAAAAAAAACAATTTCAGATTTAAAGTTTGCATATTTTTTAAAAAAGCCTTATGCGAACTCTCTTGGACCACTTTTTGTGTAATAACACACAATTTTTTCAAGGTATTCTAAAGAATTAATAAAACTACATTATTCAAAAATATACAAAAAAAAAATATTTTACAAATTAACTTTGTAGTTTACAATATGGTGCTGAATATGACACGGCAAATATATTTCACTTATTGTAAAGGAATGACATACTGTAACAAGTATTTTGATTATCTTTAACACTTTGCATATGAATATTTATTATTTAAATATAGGAAGTGTAATAAATAGTTTGATTTATGTTAGGATTTTTAAAATTTAAAAAAAAAAACTATTTCTTAAAGAGGTTGTATAGTCAATTTTGTCTAAACTAAGTAATTTGTTTTGCTGGTTAAAGTCGTAGAAAGCTTGTCGTAGGTAAATATTTGCAATAGTATATTGAAAGGTTAGTTTTTAAAATAAATTATTGCTTTTAGCTTATATTATGTAAATTTATGTCGTAGTTCGTACTGAATATATATTGCGTATAATCCGAGGTATATTTTAGACAAGAAAATTTTCAGTGAGTTAAATCTAGTTGAAAATTTGTAAATTAATAGATTTCTTGCTCCTTATAACTGATAAGTATATGGTATATTTGTTGTTACCTTTTATTTTAGAAACATATTAATCGTTGAATACAGTGTCTTGTTTAACAAACAATTGGCATGTTTAGTAAAATTCAAAAATATTTTTTTGTAAAAAAAATTTCTAATTGATTAGGAAGACAATTTTTGTAAAATTTCTCAGACGTTTCTAGAATGTACTGCTTTATAGAAACCAGTTTTGGATGACTTGAAGTTTTTTAAAGTGAATTTGAGCCATGGAACAAAAGACTAGGCATCCAGACGTCAGGATGAGCCTAAGGATTTGTTTAAAGATTAGGGTTTTATTGTTTATGGAACCTCTACTATTCCTGCTTAGCATAGAACACAGGATTTTAATCATTCCTTTAGTTTTTGCAATACGATCCTTTATGTGGGCGTAGAATGTTAATCTCCCATCCAGGTGAAAACCTAAACATTTGATTGTATTTTTCGTTTCTATCGTAGTGTTTTGGATTTTCAGTTTTCCAATTATTTTTATTTTGCATAATGTAGATGGGAAAGGAGTGTGTTTTTTGTTGGATTTATTTTCATTTTGTTTTCAACCAGATAGGGGATTAACGTTCTGTTTACATGAATGTCCAGTCTTCTTGTGGCTATTTCGGCTGAATATGAGACCTTGAAAACACAAGTTTCGTCGGCGTAAAGTGCTATTTGTACACCATTCAGTCCCATGGGCATGTCATGGGTCATGACGGTGTACAAATGGGAAGACAATACTGAACCGTGGGGTACTTCAGCCTCAGCTATGTATGGTCCTGTCCTAGTGTTGTTGATTTTAATGTGAAAAGTTATGTTCTGTAGGTACGAGTGTGTTTTTATAATAATCATTTTGTTTATCAGCTTGTTGGTCCAGACGGTGTCAAACGCTTTTTCAGTGTCAAGAGCCACGAGTACTGTTTGTTTGTGATCATTAAAGGCCATTTTGGCGTGGTGAGCTATATTAAGTATTTAAGCAACTGTACTGTGGCCCTCCCTGAAACCTTACTGTTCCTTTGGGCTGATATGTTTGTTATTGTCAATGTTACGTAGTCGTGTCAGCAGTACTCTGTCTATGATTTTAGACATGCCAGATAATAGCGATATAGGGCAATAGTTGTCAACTTCTTTGGGACTTTTATTCCCTTTTTTAATTGGGATTACATTTGGTGCTTTAAGACTGGTGGGATAGTATTGCATAATAAGAATTGCATTTATTAAATAATTCAATTGCACTATTGACTTTTTGGAGAGATTTTATAGTAAGCTATTGTTGATTTCATCGGGTTCCGGGGCCTTACTCTTTTTCAATTTGTATAGTATTTCCTTAACCTTCTTAGGGGATGTAGGTTCGTTAGGGGGCACGGGTTATGGGGAAGGGTGTCTTGTAATTAACTATGATATTAATTCTTTGGGGTTCCTCTTTATTTGCTTGCGTATTTCGAAATATGCTTTGAAAAAATTGGTCCAAGGCTGCACCTTTTTCTGGGTCAGTAACGTATGTTTTATGTCCTTTTTTAGTGTGGAGATTTGCGAACTCGGTTTTTTAAAATGTTTCGCAATTCTCCACATCGAATTGTCTTTGAACCTTTTCCCATCTTATATTTCTTTTTTCTTGAATTAGAAAGTTAATACGATGTAAAATGTCTAACAGCCAGATCCTGTCAGCGGCTTGTCGATATGTCTGCCATCTCTTCCTTATATGGTTTTTTTGTCCGTATGAGATCAAGTATGTCCTGTGCAAGTGTGTCTTTATAAGGTTTGACCTGGATTTTGCTAGTGCTGCAATCTCTTGCCGTTTTTATTGCGGTAGTGAGTGCATTTACGTTGAGAGTCCCGTCAATGTGATGTTTGTGTCTAGAGTCCGTCTGTACCTGATCCAATCTGTATTCTCGTAGTCGTAGAAGCTGCCCTACGCTCGTTGGGGATTATTGGCTACCATTATCTCCATGTATACTGGATCATGGTATGAGCTTAAAGTCCAGATGGTTTTCATATTGTGAACGCCTGGAATGTTTTTAGTACCTTCTGAACACCATCGAAGTGAATTATCTTCCATCACAGCAACATTGTGTTATTAGAAAAGGCCACTGTTTTTAAAAGTTCTAACGATTAAGGGTATTGATTCTTCTACGAATTGAAAACATTAAATGTCTGGTTTTTATAAATAATAAGAGTAAATAGATTTATATCCAATACAAAGTGACCAGAAAATTATACTTTTATATTCAACTGCAACTGGGCTTTTTCGTGTGGAATCTCCAAATGTTAAAATAGTTCAAATATTAGGATTTTATTTTTGATGAACAAGAACTAAATGATATTATGAAGCCAGCAAATATTTTTTGAAACTGTGTTATAAATATGTGTTATATAAAAAATTCATACTGTATATTAAATCATAATACCTTCACTAGAGTTAAATAATGCTTAGTTGCAATTCCTGGAATGGCTATCATTGACTTCTAGGATTATAATCAGCTAAGTTGCATTTTTTTATAAATGCAACACTTTCGTCACCTTGTACCTTTTTCCTATATCTTTTGTTTTACCTACCTTATAAATAGGGGTGACACAAACTTAAATCTTTAGTTTATAACAACTAACCTTCCAGAAACAAACTTTATACTTTTTAGTAATAAAATATTCTTTTTAAAAAACTATTAGTATTATTCAAGATATAATAGTGGCGCAGTTAGTAGGATTTCTCAACATATTTAGAACACGGAAATTCTAACTAAGTGTAGAGGTTTCTTAACCTTAAAGGAAGAACAACGTTCAAAGAAAGAACATTTCTACTATGGTGGACGGTCTGTCCGGCATCGCGAACACGCAATTGGCCCACCTGGTGTAGCAACGCTCACGGAACCTGATTTTATCTAAGTATACGTTCTATTATCATATTTTTGTGATTTTATTTCTAACAAGTTTAAAATGCCTCAAACACATTTAACCGCAGCAAATATTAACCTTCAAGATCAAAATGATCAAAAAATGCTTTTAATTCTTCATATAAAAAATAAATTAAAAGGTAGAATTAATTAATTCATGAGATTCTTATTCATGGGATGATATAAAAGATTTGCTAGAAACACATTTTTCTCATACGCGCGATATAAATTCACTTATCAAAATGCATTTTGCAATTGGTAAACATTCTTTAACCGTAGAACAAAAAAACCGCACAAGCTCGTCTTGTGGAATATTTAGTTTTAAATACTTTGCTATCCGTATTAGATCCTAAAATAGAACATATTGTCAGGGCAAGTAACCCTACAAATATAATTTCAGCCGCAACTAGAATAAAACGTGAACTTCAGTGAAGTTATTTTGAATTTCAAAAAATCTAAAAAAATAATGCCAATCAAGCTTTTAGTTCTAATGTTAATACACACAAACAAACTCCGCCTGTTAAATAATGTTTATTTTGTAAACGTATTGGCCATACAATCAATGAATCCCTTACTAGAGACAAAGACAAGTTCAAAATTTTAGAAACAATTCTGCACAGAATTTCCCGAGCTCTTTTGGCTCAAACCAAACTCAACCTTTCCAAAATAATTCCTATAATATACAACGAGGACAAGCGCCTCCAATTCACAATCGTGAATCAGTTTTTAAGCCTAATCCTAATGTAAATTATAGTAGACCATCCGTTACACAATCAAACCTAAATTTTAATTAAAACAATCAAAGAACCTTTCATACACAATTCAACCAGAATTTTAATCAAAACAACTGAAGAATCTTTCATATCAATTCCGACCAACCTCAAGAATATGTAGAGGATTTTTTCTACAACGAATATGTTTTAAATAATGAAGTAACATTTAATAACTATTATACTGCTAATAGTTTAGAACCACTGGATGATTATTATACCGCTGATAATCACGACCAGGTTAAAGATTATTGTACTGATATTTTAATTTTTAAGGAATCCGCAAATTTCATAGAATTTACAAACTATTACGTTGATAATAGTTACTGTGAAATTTCTGACGAAAATAGTCCCTTTTTCTCGAATCAATCAAAACGGACCCACCTATCCCGAATCAGAATAAAACATTTTCGAACCTGGAAACGCAATTCCAAACTTCGAATTTAGACGATTTTAATCTGAACTCGAAATTTCCGGAAGAGATAAGTCCTGTTTTTGCAGTTAATTCAAAAAATATGTTTCACATAAAAGATGCAACAAATATTTTTAAAATATTGATTGATACGGCGCAGGTATATCTATATTGATTGATACGGCGCAGGTATATCTATATTTAAACCACATACTTGTTTAAACTATAAAAATAGATATCGCGAAAATGATACTATCCAAGGCATAACAGATTCAAAAATATTAATGGACGAATCCTTACAAAGTATACGTCTGTGATTTAGATATCGATTTTAACGGATTACTAGGATCCGATTTTCTGGACCATTATACATGCATTGTAGATAAAAGAAACAGAAAACTCATAACTAATTTAAAAACAATGCCTTTATTTAAAAAAGAAAGCGACCCAATAGATAATTCAATAAAAACAATTCAAGATTACCTTTACTTAAATCAAAATAAATACCAAAGCACGATGGTAGTTTGTATTTTGCAACAGCCCTAGCCCACTATCGTTTTTGAATATCTGGGTCTAGATTTTGAGGATTTTTTATAAACATTTTATCAGATTGACTGTTTTTTTTTTTTACTTCTCATAGGGATCAAGAACTTGAAAATATAAACAGATATTTTTAACGTAACGCAAAATTAAACAAATGTTTATTTTATCACACATTTAAAAAGCAATTTGAATGTATTGCTTCCAAAAATCAATTTGAGCTGAGAAATTGACATTTTTGTATCACGAAAAATGGAAACAATTTTAATCCGATTTTATAAAGAGATAACTATCATAAATGTCACTATTAGAAAAAGATAACGATCAACTGTATATGTTACGGTATCACAGATTCTTTAGTGCCCAATATAAATAGGCGCTTTATTATGACGCGGTAAATGGCACAAAAATAGAGTTTTAATTAAATGATTTAAAAGTGAACTTTTTAAAGTACTTTAACTTTATTATTTATTATCTATTTAAAGTATTTATTGAATGAAAAAAAGTTTTTTGTGTTTAATTATATAATAGCATTAGATTCGTTTACACTAATCACGCACATTACATATCGATTAAAGTCGACATATTTCCCTTATTTTTTGTGAAAATCAAAATCTGGAACAATTTATCATTTCGTGGATTTGAAATTGTTGGAAGACTTCTTTTACACAAAGTTTATTTCTATTCAGTACCTTCTCCCATCTTTTCCATTTATTTTCAGCTTATCCTTTTTAATAATTAATTAAATAATTAATTAATAAAAATACTCTCCTCTACCTCAAAAACTACTACACTATATCTTTTTTTTAGTTTTTTAATTATTATTATTAATATTATTTTTTAAAGGAAATCATTCATATAGTATTGTTTGCCTGGTTAAGCTAATGTTTAATAAATCAGCATTAAATCAGTGAGTAAATCAGTTTATTTATATGTATTGTTAAATTGACTACAACAGTAGATTATTTTGTAAAATCATTATTTAAATCCGTTTTTTCTCATTTATATAAATTGGATCGCATATGAATATAATATGTTATTAATAGTTTCATCATTAAAACTAATTTAATTGAATAATTTATTTTTATTGATATCGTGTATTAATACATTATTTGTCGCCTCCTTGCCTCCTTGCTCCAGTTTTGTCTGAATTTTTTTTGTTTGTCTTTCCCAAAGAAACTAGTAGAACAGAATAGTCTCATCATGTGGCTGTTTACTAATGGATTTGAGGAAAGGACACCACACAATGATATTAGAAAAATTTAAACAAAATCCGGTATTAGGAATGCCATTGGATAAAACGCCCATTATTTACGACTCTAGGAAACCTTTTGCTATTCAAATACCAGAAAGGACCAAATTCTGGGAAAATAGGGAAAAACAAAACGAATTAATCTGGTACACAGACGGTTCGAACATGAAAAACAGCACAGGAGCTGGGATCTTCCATGTGGACTCAGGGAGGCCCATATGTCCAAACCTGGGGTCACTGACAACAGTCTTCTAGGCTGAAGTAACAGCAATAAATGCCTGCCCCAAAGTTATGCTACATGTCAGTCAGTCAGACCTTAAAACATTGAAAAAGGTGAAAGTACAATGTAAATTAATACTTGATTTTCAACAGTCCCTCCAGGCCCTGGCAGAACATAACAAGGTTACTCTTATGTGGTATATGAGGGAATGTTTGGAAACGAGAAAGCAGACCTTCTAGCAAGAAATGGAGCAGAAAAAACTCTAATTGGACCAGAATCCACATGTAGTATTTCATACCAACATGTTAAATGGGTGTTAAAGGAACAAATAAATAGAGAAAGTGGAAAAAACAGGGTTGTAATTGTATATTTGTGGTACTTTTTAAATGTATTTGTCCAAGTCACAAGACTAGTTAACTTCGCCCATGCCCAGTCTGCAAATTTCGGAAAGGTCGCTAATCGCCAACTGGCCAGTGACGTCACCAATTAATCTTCTTTTGGACCCGTATGCTTAAGTACTGGTCAGTGTGACTTGGTTGTTTAGTTATTAGTCGCAGTAAAGGGAGCTTCGCTCGTAGTTTATAGCTCTAATTGGCCCGTCTCCGTCTCGTCTATAGATTTTAAGGTTGCTGTGTAAACAGCCGTGTCTCCTTGTTGCCCATCATTTTCGTTCATAAGTCCAATACCATCCTTACTATATGCATTCAATTTTGAGTATGTGATCTTTTTTAGGCTCGATGCATATTTGCACATGCATATCAATGATTCTATTGCAGCGATTATGTCCCAGAGGAAGCCGAATACACTTATTTTGCATTATTTGTAGCTCTTTTAAATGTGTGTTACCCATCGAAGAAAAAACTGCATATTTCAATATAGGCCTTAGAATTTGTTTGTACATGAGAAGTTTGTTGCCTTTGCAAAAGGGGGTAGAGGGTCTTTAACGCCCCAATAGCCTTACAAACTCTGTACTATTTTTAGCAAATCAGGGCAGTAATTAAGTTTAAAGTGTAACCGAACATGTCTTCCTTGAAATATTTTTAAGATTCTCATATTTTATTTCGTTAGAACCAAGAAATCTCTTGTTGGCAGTTCTTTTTATGACTTCTATCCCTTATATAAAAGTAGTGAGCAGATTACTAGGTACATTTTAAATAGGTCAATTTATAATTTCTGTCCATATGTCTTTAATTTCTTGTTGATTTTCAATATTTTTTGATCATCAACAAAGTAATGCTGACGAAATTCGCCGAATGTAGCTCTTTTCTGATAGTCTGTTGATCACATATGTGTTTCAGTGTAGAAAGCTGCAAGTACCGTTTTTTAAAGCGCTTCATAAATTTTTGCACCGAATTCTCAAGTATTTTAACCGCCTCGAGGGTAACTGTCCATTTACTATTTCGATATTCTATTATTTTTTGAATTATTGCCTTTCTGTAGTAGTCTTACTCTGTCAGCGGCTTGTCTATGTCTTTGCCCTCGTCATCTTATGTAATTTTTATTTTTAATTAATTCAAGGATGTCTTGTTGTAAGTTTTCTACATGGTGTTTATGATTAATTATTTTTGTTGATTTTCTGTCAGTTTATATTGCATTTGTGATTTTTTGCTACTTCTTCGTCAATGTGTCTAATGTCCGAGATGTTGTTGATTGTAATTTTTTCGTCCAATATTTTCTTATTGTTTGTCCAGTTGGTTGAGTTGTAGTCGTAACATTTACCATATATTCTTGGGATTAATCAAGAAGTTTTAATCTCCAAGTATACAAGATTTTTGATGGAAGGGTTATTATCCTGACATACTGTATGTGTGGTATGTTTTTAGATACAGCAATGTCGAGTGTTCTCGGCGCACTGCCATGAAATGGGACGGATAGTAAACTAGTCAAAATGTATAATAATTGAACATAACTATTTCCATATAATTTTCTAATGTTTGAAATTACCAATGATATTTAATTTTTGCATCACCTGCTATGGAATTTTATATATTTACTTATATATAAAGTAGTTCTTAACAATCTAAATAAATGTTAGTTTATATTAATAAAGAGTTAAAATATCTGTATCCTTTTTAATTTTCCAAAGTAAGTATCTGCTAAATATTCAGTTTTTAAGGCCACCAATTAATTGTATTTAATTATAATATGCTACGATTACTTTACTAATTTATACCATTGTTAATTTAAACCTGTAACACATATGTATATTAAGCTTAATCACAATAAATTGTATATGTACAAAATCTAACATAATATTTGGTGTTTATTAGTACAACATGCCAAAATGGTAGTTTCACTAAATAATAAATATGCTCATTTTTTAGTAACCATAGAATATCAATACGGACATGTAGTAAACGTGTTATAATGTAGCTAACATCATTTTTACATTTTTCTCTAATTGTATTTACAAAAAAAAAAAAAAAATAACTAATACTCTAATGGATGAAATCTGAGACTCACATTACATTTAACATATTTCTTTTTTTATTGGAAAAATTCAGTTTTTGTAAAACTCAAACAATATTTCATTGACAAAAAAAAGGTCAAATAATGGAATTCGTTAAAGTTTTGATTTATTGTACTTATTGTACTTATTGCAGGCCAAGGGTTAGAAACCGGCTCTGATAATGTTGTTAGACCTTTTCGTGTAGAGCTTAGAACTGGTAAATAATTTCGGATACGACAAACTTTTTCTCGAGGGATTTAAGCAAAACACGATTTTCCGGTGAAAGAGGAAAATCCGGAGAGACACAAATGGAATTAGAAGTATAAGGTTAGGTCAAGTATTTTGAAGGTAAAATAAATTGTAATAAGTCGGCGTTACTTTGATACTTTGCAATAAAATGTTAATTTTAAAAACACATAAGAAATTTTGACTAGCTCTTTGATATTTAACACCAAATATTGCTTACCTGTAATTAAATTAAAAAAAAAAAATGAGCACATATCGTTTTCTTAGTCATAAATTCGGTTTTTCTAATAGACACTTTTGGGAAAATAGTTTTCAGGAAGGAAGGGAGTCAATAATTCTCTTTTTTTTTATTTTTAAAAAGCTTGTGAGAATTATAAACTCTAGCTTTATCAAATTAGCCACATGTCTAGTTACCACCATATTTGTTAGGGTGGCAACTTCTATATAATACAGTCTTACTGTAATTCAGCTCCTCGAGCCCATACACCAAATATCATTCTTTCTTGACATAGTTCTGCCTTACATAAAACTGCGATATCTATCTTTAACGTCAAACATTAAAAATATTGACTGGCTTTAACGTTTAGGAATAAATGGAAGAAAATAGCTGCTTCTATCCGCTTTCTAAATAAAAAATAAATTCTGTTTTTCACAAGGCTCTTGTATGAAATATAAATTAAATTTTAAACAACTACTTTTTAAAATTAAATCATGATAATAATAAAAACTAATTTATATAAACAATGTGCAATTCCAGCAACCAAAATTAATAACAAAAGCGTATTTTATAAATTTAACTTGACTTTCAAAAAATAAACTTACAAATAACAATAAATAGAAATATAATTATTTCTACAAAGATTTTTTTTAATGACATTTTTTAACTCGAATACGGACCATTTTAGGAAAATTTTGTATTAAACAAAAATTATAGATAATAATATTAGAAGTAACTTTTATTTAAAAAATGTTCTTCTCCAAACGTAAATAACAGATATATTCCATAAAATATAAAAATGACCACCTATAAAGAAACCCAGCACGCACGCACGCACGCACGCACGCACGCACGCACGCACGCACGCACGCACGCACGCACGCACGCACGCACGCACGCACGCACGCACGCACG